>PVKB01000886.1:8361-35861 GCA_004027205.1 Ctenodactylus gundi | reverse complement strand
CCCACTCACTGCTAGAGGTCTAGGTGGCACATAAACTCTGAAAATTCTGTTTTCTTTGTTAAAGCAGTCAGTCCTTAATCTCCATACTTTCTTCTTTCCTGCAGTCTTTCCTGATCACAAGAAAATTAAGCTCCAACCTCCTCTTGTGAGTTCACTCTGGAAGGTTCAGACATTCATAAGCCTCAGCACTGGAAGCTGACATGGGCATCATGCACTATTGAACCATCCTGGAGACTGAAGAAGAACAGGCAGCAGAGCTGTAAGGACAATCTGGCTGTGAAGTTTGGATTTCTGTGTGTTCTAATGTCCCAGGAAGGCACTTTTGAGATGCTCCACAGTGCACACAGTGGCAGGTAACAGGAGTTAGACATTTCAGCCGGTTTATAGAATCTATTTTAGGAGTTAGAAAAGAAGGACCCTAACCAGTGGACACAGTCAGGCCTTGGGCCTTAGAACCCTACACCCCCGTCTGATGACACCCTGTGAGGCTTCTGGATCTCTTGATGCTACCATGAGATGCTACCATCCTGCTTCCAGGATTTCTTCCACACAGGACATACAGCTTCCAGAGAGATGGTGGCTAAACCTCAAAGTCCTCTCCTTGCCTCTTACACCAGCAACGCTGTCACTTGCTGCCAGCCTGATGGGTGCATGGGTGCAGACCTTTGGAAGCAATTCTCTTAGGAGAGTCTGGGAGTGCCCCAACTCCTTCAGGGCATTGACTTCTACCTTCAGACCTTCCCAAGGGCAAGTCAGAAGAGAAGAGGTAATTTGGTAATAATCAATGCTAAATCTGAGCTATTTGAAGGTTACCTTAATTCAACTGCTTATAGACCTGGCATTTTCTTACTGTCTGGGTCAATCAACCACCCACTGATGAGTATGTATGATGGTCCCACCCCCCCCCCAAATGGGGTGAGAACAGAGATGGAGTCGTTGCCCTCCCCTCTCAGAGCTCAGTCTAGCTGAGTGGACTAGACACACACCTGAAAAATGAGGTGAAACACGAGCAATTTAGAGGCAAATAAGAAGTTAAAAGAGGCAGAAAGTAGAATTATAACAAGAGCTATTCCCAAATACACGCCCACTCTGTGCCTCAAAAATCTTTAATCTCCACAACAACCTTCTGAAATAAGTATTATTATTAGCACCTTTTCACAGCAAGAAAGTCCATGCGTAGGGAAGTTAAGTGATTTTCCTGAGGTCACATAGCTAGTAAATGAAAGAGTGGAAATTTGAATTCCACTAAGTGGATTCCAAAGCCCATGTTCCTTAGCACCATGAAGTCCCACAAGACACATGGAGGTGGGAAAGAAGACTCAGAGTCAGATTTTGGGTCCATGTAAGGAAAACACTTCTAATGGCCCATGTTTCCCAAACAATGGAATAGGCTGTGTGCCGAGTAATAAGTGAGAAGCTGGAAGATCCCTCTGGAAAGGGAGAGAAGAATCAGGCCTGAAAGAGGTTGGGTAAATCCATTCCAGATGAGAGATGCCATTATTATTAGGGAAGTGGGATTTGACAGTCCCATCATTTGATAAAGTAGAAAGATCAAGAAACGTGCAATGCATTATCAACAATGCAGAATAGGAATCTCACAGGTGTGTTTGCAGTAACAAGTAAATCTGATTGACCAAAGAAAAGCTATTATGTTGGCAAAATCTCCTCTTGGAATGGACAAGTTCTAGAAAGGTACAAGAGTTGTGATAAAGGGACTGTTGGCTATTGGAAGTAGCCGGGAAGGTTTGAAGGTTTGGGGATGGTGGGGAGAAATGAAAGCTACATTCGTGGGAGAGCCATAGTTCAAAGGTAGAGAATTCAGACTCAGTCTTTAAGACTAAAGAGTTGGCCATATAAACCCAGAAATAAGAGGTCAACGTACCATGGGGTCAGAAGTTGGAAAGGAACAGACAGGCTGGTGGTTCCTGGAAGTGTTTCTGGCTGTAGTGTCAATGGTGTATATGTCTTTTCTGTAACCATGTGGATTAAAGAGACAAGGGCTAGAGGCAATGTTTCCAGTGGCAGGCTCACTTCTATGCAAGTGGCCTGTTGTCACAATCACAGGACACAGGACCCCCGAGGTGCCCTCCCCTGCCCATGGGAGGATGGGAGGATGAATAGACAATCAGACCCTGAGACCAGAACGCCGGGTACAGTCCAGAACACAGTGACATGGCTCCTGTCCCAGAACATCCATCTGGGCAGAGACGAGGCAATTGCCGGCCTAAATCTGCTCTTTGCCATTTTCTAGAAAATGGCTTCACTGGTTCACTTAGAAAAAGAAGGAAAGGAAGGAATATGGGCCAATTCCGAGGGCTAATTGTCTTTGCTCTCAAAGACAGCCCATGCTTTCTCTCGCAAACATTCTCTCCTGTCACAGTGCTGCCAGGCCCACTCTCCGTTTCCAATCAGCCCTGAAAATAGCCCTTGATAGAGATAATAGGAAGAACAAAGAGAAATTTGGAGGAGCAGAGGGAGGGAAGCCAAGCCATGCCTAACTGGCTCCCAGGAACTGTCTTCACAAGAACCTTTCAGTCCCTGATTTGTCTCCAACAACAGGGTGTTAAATAAATCCCAAAAAGCAGTTTGGACCCAGACCAAGGGTTCTTTGGCTTTCTTGGGTGATGGGCTCCTTCAAGAATCTAGAAAATCCAGAGATCTTCTCTCTCTCACACCAGGAAAATACATATAAATATGTACTCTGCATATTATTAATAATTCAGATATCTTGGACTCCCCTGGAAGTCCAACCATAGGCTCTGGGTAAAACTCTGTATAGTACAAGCCATCTTTTTTTAAAGGCTTTCTCTGTTCCCACCCCATCCCCGTGTGTGTGTGTGTGTGTGTGTGTGTGTGTGTGTGTGTGTGTGTCTGTGTGTCTGTGCATCTGTGTCTGCATGTGCACGTACACAGTTGTGTTCACAAGAGAAAGATCAAGACACATTTCTTCAGTTTAAAAGGTAGAGAAGCCTAGGAAGCTTTCCTGCACATAAGTGATGGAAATTCCAAAGAATGGAATGGACATTCACTCTATGTGAGCCTGAGTCAGCAGATACAGAGCGAGTTAGAGCCCAGCCCTGGTACTCTCAGAAGAGCCCGACATGAGAGGCTCACCTGCAGGCCTTAGCAAGAGCAAGGTACCAGCTGACAGGGTAATAACAGCCATGAGCTGTGGAGGAAGCCCTTAGCCTCAGGCCTGAGAGAAGGGCCTGTGCCAGGGATGGGGAATTTTCAACGTGCATGCACACAGTGCAGTTCTGATTCAGCAGCCCTGGGATGGGTGCCGAGATCTTGCATTTTTAACTAGCTCCCAGGTGATCCTGGACGTCACTTTGAGAGACACTTTTCTATGCAATTATCTGCTGCAGGCTGAAGTCCCAGCAAAGACCTTGAACTTCCGCCCTAGCAGGCCTCTGTCAGGATGTAACTATTTCCTGAGTCGACAGTGAAACTACCAAAATCTCTGAACAAATGTACATTCATGACCAACGGCTGCAACTTTTTCCTGAGTTGGGCAGGGATGACATCCGGGGGGACAGTGTCTCTCATATCTGCATCCCAAAGCCATGTACAGAATAGGTATTCTTCAAGTGAGTCAGTGATTGAACTGGAGCTGTAGGTTCTCTAGAGAGGACGAGGCAAGTGGTATGCATCCTCCGATTCTAAACTTGTGAATGGAAGAAAGTGAAACTGAGGGCACCTTTGTGCTCACAGGTCCAGGCAGGGGCCACCTTCATCATCAAGCACTACCTGTGTGAGCAATTCCATGTTGGATTCTGATAGCAGGAACCAGGGAAGGATGGAAGGACGAGAAAGAACAGGAATTGCAGAGAGAAAACTCTAGAAATTATATAGCCCACTCCTCTTGTTTCACAGATAGGAACACTGAGGCCAAGAAGGACATTCAAGACCACATAGCTGGTTGACAGCAAAGCCAGGACCAGAACGCAGGCCTCCTGACTTCTGCCAGTATCGACCTCTGTGCTTCACACAACAGTGCTTAATGAAGGTTGATTGGTAGACTAAGCAAAGTGAGCCTGATATGTTAAGGGACCTCATGGGCTGGGTGTATGGGGTAAACTCTCCCAGGATTGCCTGTGGTAGACAAGGCTAAAGCAAGAAAGCTCAGCTATCACAGACATAGCAGAGGTCTTTCTGATGAATTTGGGGGATCCCCTGTGGCAGGCCAGGCCTCCTCTCTCAGTTCTGAGTCCCTGCCTCCATCCTGCCTGCCAAGTGGTCCCCACTTACGCTGGCACAAATGCCGGCATACCACGGGTGTCAGGAAGCATCCAGGGCACAGCAGATGAGGGACAGAAGAGAGGCTGACCCAGGAGCAGTGCTGACACAAGCCTCTCCTGACACAACACAGACTGTCAGCCTAATAGGCCTGGAGCCAAGCGCCTGGGGGAAGATCACTTCCAATCAGGCCTCGATCTGTGGCATCAGGCAAACTCACAGTGAAGGCAAGAGATCTGGCCTCAGAAAGAGTTGGCCTGACCCTCCTGCTCCCTCAAACAAGCTCACTCCTGGAAAGGAAGAAAAATAGTGAAAATTAGAATTCTCCCACAGCTGGCAAAAGGGCCCCCTTCCAAAAACATCAGTAAGAAGACCCTGAAGACTGACTCTTTGCAGACACTGAGAGGCTTAGCGTCAGGAACCCGTGAGCCAGCATAGCCAGCCTCAAACTCCTTGCCTCCCTGCTGCCGAGGGATTTCAGACTGTAGTTACAGCCCCTTGAGTAAGTAAACAGGCCCCTTGTGATAGAATTGACTCAGAATCAGCTCACCTGGCCCTACTGATCCCAGCTCACAAACATCCTTTTAAAAGATCTAGAGAAGTGCTACTGACTTCTTCAGAAACATATACACATAGGGCAGGTGGACATCCTTCAGCAGTGGCTGAAATTAATATTATACATGATTAAACACCTACAATCTGCTACTCGGTATCCTGCAGATGCTGAACTGATCTTCTCTCATATAAGCAGAAAGTAAAGTGAAGCTGCCCCACTTTCTACATCCAAACACACTGCAGGGATTTGGAGATGGTGTGACCAAATTTAAAGACAAGTGTTTTCCCCTGCCTTTGGAATGGGTAGGAGTCCTTTGGGAATCTTCATTGGCCACCTGCATTAGCCTCTCTCCCCAAACACCTCCTTTTTGAGGCTTGGAAAAAACAGCAGCCTCTCTATATACACAGATAGAGACAGAGACAGAGACAGAGACAGAGAGAGAGAGCTCACAGATTGACTTCTCCGCTTCTGTCCCTTTATGCACACAGAAGTGACTAACTTTCCTTCTAGCCCTGAAGAAGGATCAGTTTAATAGGATGTATGACTTAGGTTTTGGCTTAGGATTGGTGTGGGAGTGACTCAGTACAGGGCTGGCACTGAGGAGTCCTTCAACCAAAGCAGGCGTTTTGGCAAAAAGCTGACAGATAAGAAGCGTTAGTGACGAGGTGAACCAATGGGCATCCTGGTACTACGCTACTGGTGGGAATGTGAATGTAAGTTAGTAAAGCCACTATAGAAAGCAACGTGGAGGTTCCTCCGGAAACTGAAAACTGCCATAGTGTCTAGCAATCCCGCTACTGGGAACTTATACAACAGAATTGAAATTAGTATGTCAACATCTGCCTTCACTGCAACATTATTCACAATAGCCAAGACATGGAAACAACATACGAAGAGCCCATCAACTAACAAATACATTTTTAAAGGTAGATATAAAACACAATGGGCTCTTTTAGCCTTAAAAAAAATCTGTCATTTGCAACAACATAGACCAATTTAGAGGACATTATACTAGTAAACTAAGCTAGGCATAGAAAGACAAATACTATGTCTTCGTACCTTGCTATAATTTTAATGTGTCCCCTCCAGAATCCAGGCGTTACCAATGTGATTGTACTAATAAATGGAGCTTTTAAGAGATGATTAGGCCATGAGGGTGCCTCCCTCAGGAATGAGATTAAACCCCTTGTGAAAAGTCTTCATGCATACCACGTGAGGACCCCAGTGTTCCTTCCTTCCGCAAGAAGTAGCAACAAGGCATATCTTGGAAGCAGAGAGCAGTTCTCATCAGATAAACCAAATCTGTCAGCGCCTCGATCTTTGACTTCCCAATCTCCAGAGCATGAGAAAATTAATTTCTTTCCTTGTAAATTACTCAACCCCAAGTGTTTTGGTTATAGAAAAAAAGCAACTAAGCAAACTAAAACATGTATAATCTAAAACAATCAAACTTACAAAAGTAGAGAGAAAAATGAGGCTGCCAGGAGCTAAAGGAAGTTAGTCAGGGAAAAGGAAGTGGTGTTTTACTTAAGAGAAGTAATCTCTGGTAGCCTACTGCAAAGCATAATGTCAAAAAGTTAACAATGACGTAATGTATATTTCAAAATTGCTAAATGATATAATTTTAAAATATTTTCCCCACTATTTTTATTAATATACAAATGTAATACATAGTATTTACAATGAATTTGGGTGTTTCGTACACATATATATCATAATCCCTTCCCATTTTCTACCCTCCCACCCCTTCCCTATCCCTTCCCCCGACTCCGGCTGTCACTTCATATGGTTCCAAAGAATGTCTGTGTTCTGGGTTTTCCAAGTCAGAGAAACCATACAGTGTTAAACATATTAATCTTCCACACCTAAGTCATTTCACTTAAGTAACCACTCTACCCCAGCTTCCTATTCCTCTAATGGGTTCACAGTAGTTAGATCTTGATATCTCTTCTCTGAATCCAACCAATCCCTTTAATGGGATATTTACCAAAAGTTTTTTTTTTCTATATTTTGCTATATCTTTGCTGCTATTCTTAAACCTGGCCTTACCCACCAGTTCACATTAGAAAATAACTACAAGCATATAGTTCAAAAGACTAGTAAATTTGGGAAAGAAGAAAACAAAAGTTAAATTTCAAATGCCTTAGCTGAATACTGGAAGGTACATACTTGTACATTCACAGGATTATCTTTACTTAGGATAAATTTCTTAGGATCTTTTTTTAGGATAAATTTTCATCACTGACCTAATAAGTGAATTGCTACAATAAAAGAAAGTTGAAACTATATCACATTGCTACATTAAATGAACTTAAATCTATACCACATAAATATACTTAAAGTGACAGATACGAAGGCAAATTTAGTTATTTCAAAATTTTTTAACTTTCATAACTTATTTACTCGTATTTCACTGATTACTAACATACTTTTTACTAAGCTCATTCTCCTCTAGCTGTTGTCACTTTTCTTCTGAGGTCACTGGTGTCGCTGGCCTCCCTTTCACTTTCTAAGTTTCCTTTAAGTATTCTCTGCAACACTGGCTTAGTGGCTGCAAATTCCTTTAAGCTGTCTATATTGTGGAAAGTTTTAAGTTCTCCCTTTAAATTAAAAGATAATTTTGCTGGACATAGCAGTCTTGGTTGGCATTTATGTTCTTTTAGTGCTTGGATGACATTGCTCCATGATCCCCTTGCTTTTAGAGTTTGGATTGAGAAGTCCGCCGTTACCCTGATGGGCTTATCCTTGTAGGTCACCTTATGTTTTTCTCTTACTGTTTTTAGTATTTTCTCTTTGTGTTGGGTTTCTAGAATTTTAATTATGATGTGTCATGATGAGGATCTCTTCTGATCAAAGTTGTTTGGTGTTCTGTATGCTTGCAATAGTTCCATGTTCATTTCTTTTCTTAGATTTGGGAAATTTTCCTTTATTTTATTAAACATGTCCTTTAAGCCTTTTGTTTTGTCCTCAGTCTTCTCCTGGATTCCCATAATTCTGAGGTTGTTTCTCCTTGAATCATCTATCAGCCGTTGTAATGATTTGCTTTCTTTATTTTCTTTGTGTTCTTCATGGCCTGTATGTTGCAGCTCAGTCACTTTATTTTCTAGGTCTGACATTCTATTCTGTAGTTGTTTAAAGTGGTTGCTTATTATTTCCTGCGTGTTTTTCATTTCCCGAATATCTGCCTTCAATTTTTCTGTATCTCTGTTGTGTTCTTCTCTAATATCTTGTATTGTCTTCATTATCTTCTGGTATAAAATATTTTTACCCCAACAAAATGGTAAGTATTCAAGATTATACATATGTTCATTAGCCTGATTTGGTCACTCCACAGTACATATATACAACATCACATTGTATCCTATAAATATACATAATAAATATGTAATATAATAAATATAAATAAATAAACTAGTAACTGTGACCACTGTGCTATTGGAAACAGTTGAACCTGGACTCAGGTACTTGGTTTCCCTGGCTGTGTCCTCTCTGTTTCTACCCTCATCAGACACAGGAGATGGTTAAAGTCAACCAGAAATGGGAGACCGATGGGTTCTAGGTACTTTGTGCCAAACCACTAACCAAGCTGGCTTCTGGACTCTACTATCCTAAAAATGACCCTCTGAGAGACATATTCTTCAGTGAATGCCCCAAGGAGAAGGCCTCAGGACAGGTCTGAGCACTAAGACAGACCCGCAAAGGCCTGCTGGTGAGGGGCATGTGCATGGGCTCATTAAAGCATAACACAAAATGACTTTGTCAATCACCTTCAAGGGAAGGGGCCTGGTAGAATTTTAAGACTTCATTGATGCTGCCATCGAAGGTTCCTCCTTTGTACAGACTATTTTTAGCATAAATAATGTACACTCTGTTGCATTGTCAAAACTGACAGATGAGCATGCTCCTGGCACCCACAGACCACTCGCTCAATTGTGAAAATGCTAGAAAATGCTCACTAAGCTTCTTTTGGTGGTGGCACAAAAACTACTGTGCACCAAGTGCCACCACCTGTGAACTTCATGACAGGTGCCTCTGCCCTCTGAACTCTATAGTACAGACTCTGAACCCCATGGTAGACGCCATCATAATTGAAGACTCAGTTAGGAAAAACTGGGACCCAGAGAATCCAGCTAGGCAAGGCATTAGAAAAACTATATCTTAAAAAGTGAGAGGGGACAGGATGAGATCTCCGTAGTTGTTACAGATCTGGAAGGCCACTTAGGATTTCCCAGTTTCCACTGCTTGTCCTCCTTGGTATCACCCCAGAACATCCACTGCCTAGGACTGAGACCCAGCTCAGCCCATTCCTGAGATAAAAACTGTCTCTGGCTCTTGGCCACCTGATTTGTCACTTTTGTTTTGTACCCCGTCTGTGTCTGACCATATACAGGCACTACAGAGCCCAGCCAGCCCCAAATGCTCTCTGCTTCACTTATGCCCTGACTAGTTATCCTCAGTCTTTACAGCTCAGCAGAAATGTCCCTTCTACAGCTGGGCTGTCTCTGGCCAACCTAATCTAAGACAGGCCCTTTCAGTGTTTGCCTCCAAAGCACCCTGCTCTTTCCTGCAAAGTGCGATATCAGTTTGCATTTATGGCTCATTAGCTTCCTCACTAGCTTGCATGTTCCTCAAGTGCAGGGACTCGCCCGTTCTCTTCATCACTGTCTACCAGGGCCTGGAACATGGTGCAACACAGAGCAGAGATTCACTAAGTGATACTCACTAGGTCAACAGAATGAAAACAAGAATATGAGTAGTCTAAGCCAAAAGTCTCTAGTTTTTCCAGAATTCTTCACATTCCTTAACTCACTCCATTGTCCATTTAAAAAGGAGAAAAATTTTACCACCAAAATGGGTCAAATTCACAGTCTTTGTGGAAAGAACTAGGCTAATGCAATTATCTGACCTTTAGGATGACTGAAAATGGTCCTAGGGGAAGAGAGGACCCAAAATACCTCTTCAGGCACTTAGAGTTGCAAGCAGATCCATGGAAAAACACTAACTTTTGCCAAAATAACAAAGAAAACACCTAATCAAATTCATAGATTTCAAGTCTGCTCTTGAGCAATTCTCCCCCAAGAAGCCTCTTCTGACTGCCATTGGCCACCTTCACCCCCACCCCCCATCCCCCCACCCCCATCTGTGCTGACCTCCTCCTCCGGGCTGCCCTTGAACCTCCTTGTGTCACTTAGGGGGCCTGTCTTATTCCACTTCCTTCCCATGCTCCCCTAAGCATTGAACTCTGAGAACAATCCAGCACTAGGCATGCACAAGCAAGACCAGAGAGTAGGTCTCATCCTTGATCATGCTTATAGGATAGTATTTTTCAACAGGAAGAGCATATTAAGAGCCCATGTTACAAAGCTAGAAGAATAAAAGTGTAGGGTAGAAATTGAAGAAATCAGCAAAGGGACATGCCATTACCCACTCCAGAACAGCTTTGGATCTGTCCCAATTCATTAGTTCAATTGAGCCATGTGTACTCCAATGTGTGCTGTGTACCTTGCTGGGGAAAGAGCCAGTGGGAGGGTAACAAAATAAGCACGCCCAGACTCACCTATCAGAAGTTCCCAGGCTGGTTGGTGCTAAAGACAGACACTCCCATTAGGGCCACCTGAGGCAAGCCATAAACAGAACCAAGGAGAACCTGGCGAGGCTCTCCAGTGATTTTTGACCTCAATGCTAGAGTTCCTGGGATAGGCTTCCTGGGTATGAGGGTCAACTCAAAAACTACCAAAAAAGAGGTACAGCAGGAAGGAGGACAATGGATGACCAAAAATGGTCTGTGAGGAAGAGGAGAGGCACTTGGCCACACCTGCGGAAAAAGGAGAAGGGGAAAGGAGGCAAATCCAGCAGCTTTTGCACAAGCTGTTGTTTGTAAACCAGAAGCTCTCAGAATATGCTAGAACCCAAAGACTCACCTCAGGGAAAGGGAAGAGAGGTAAAATGACTGGTCATCTCACAAGGTCCAGGGATGCAGAACATCCTAACTGAAAGAAAAGCCAAGAAGGCCAGCAGAGAGAGAAACAGAGAGGGAGACAGTCAGAGTAAGAGAGCGCACGCTGAGCTTGGTAGAGGACGTTGTTGCCCAGGCTGTTACAAAGCTGGCAGTGGCCTCTTGCATGTGGGCACAGCCTAGCCCCACCCCTCAACCCCGTCCTAGACAGCCACTAGTCTCCCTTGGTGGTTCACTGTCATGAGCTTCAAAGGGTCCTCATCTCAACTGCAAGTTAACAAGGTTACCTATGTTATGGGGTCTCGTAAAAGATGAGACTCTTCAGCTAAAGCAAAAACACTTTATTACCATCAGTCCAGAAAGCAGCATGAATATCACATTTGTTGGGCTCTTCATGCATGATTCCCTGTGCCAGATTAGATCTCAGGGTTGCCGTGGGGAGGGAACCAGATGAATGCCATGCAAGTAGATTTGCTTCATACCTGAGGGATCTAGAGCTCAGAAAACCCAAACCTTTATAGATGGGCCTAAGTCTGTTTAATGTTAGCCCTGGAAAGAGTCATTACCTGTACTGTGCTGTAGGGATCCCAACCCCTGAGCCAAGGACTGGGATTGGCCTATTAGAAACAAGTCCACACAGCAGAAGGTAAGCAGCAGGCCAGCATGGGAAGCTTCCTCTGTGTTTACAGCTGCTCCCACTGCTCACATACAGCCTGAGCTATGCCTCCTATCAGGACAGAGGCTGTACTAGATTCTCACCAAAGTGGGAACCTTACTGTGAACTAGGCATAGAAAGGATCTCGGTTGCAGACTCCTTATAAGAATCCAATGCCTGATGTTGTAGGTGGAGCTGAGGTTGTGATGCTAGCACCATCCCTCTCCGTCTGTGGAAAAAAAAATTGTCTTTCATTAAATCAGTTCATATACCAAAAAGGTTGGGGACCACTGCTATATGAGACAACAAAGGTGTCTTTTTTCCACAGATGGAGACATTATCTTTATCTTCCAAAGCTGTTTGCTATACAAATATCCAAGAAGAATTAGTCCAGAACAAGAGACATCAGTGCCTCTGCTCACATGGTCTGCAGGCATGCAAGATCATGAAGAATTGTCTCATGAGACCCACAGCTACAGAGAGGCCTACTATATCATAACATCTCCTACCTGGTCTCTCGAGACAGCACAAAGAGAGAAGGCAGAGAACTTGATGAACAGAAAGTCCTTCAGCTTGACCTTGGCAGAGACAACCTCACAGAATGAGGTGGCTTACTCTGAGGAACACCGCCTCTAAATTTCACTGTAGGCAATAGGTCAGCCAGGGTGTCGAGAAGAAACCTTCTTGCCTTGCCCAGGGAGAAAGATGACATGAAATTTATTTTAGGATTGCCTAGCATCTGAGTCATGTTTGAAGCCATTCCTTGTAAGCACTCCTTATAGACCCAAGTTTCTTTCTATCCTCTCTGAGGCATGTCCCCAACTTTGACCCCATCCCAATAACGACATCCCATTATTGACTCAAAGAAATAGTGACACAAAGAAGACCTGAAGGCCCCCACCTTTCAGGTTCATGCCCTAAGCAGCCCACAACAGGAAGGTGCCTGCCCTCTGTCCATCTTTTCACAGCAGATGAGTGTTGGGGAGACATGCAGCTTTGGACTACCTGTTTTATCTTTCAGGTCACCCTGGTGATCAGTAGTTCACAGGCTGTACTAAGCTGGCAGTGGATGGCCACACCAGCAATCCTCTCATAGTCTTGCTTTCCCCTGGGGACTGTCCCAGAAGCAGAACTACTCAAGAGGCTCTCCTGGCTTACATATTCCTGAATGTAATCATAGCCTAGCACCAGCCAGTCCTTTCTGACAAAATTTACAGTAGTCGGGGTTCTTGTCATGTCACAGAAGTTCCCCAAACAGCTGTCTCCCAAGTTCTCTGCAGAGGTTTCTGCGGCACCCACCTTTCTCCCTCTCTCTCCCCAGGATCTCTTAAATAAATGTTATGTGATCAGTTACAGCATTGCCCTATTTAATTGATTTATATGCACTTTAAAAAGCTTTACACTGTACAGGAAACACATCTATCATAACGCTTGATTGAACTGAAGAAAGGAGAACAGGGAAAGGGAATTAAAATTTATTGAGCACTTATTATATGCCAGGTAATGCACAAGGCACTTTACATGCATTATGAACTTTACTCTTCACCACAGCCCTATAGCATGAACATTTCTTATTGTTTCTCAGATGAGGACACTGAGACCTACAGAGACGAAGGGACTTGGCCAAGAGGATGAAGCTATTAGCTGCAAGAAGCAGGGTTTCATTTCAGGGTTGACTCCAAGCCAACACACTTCAGAATTCAAATATCAAGTGTCTCTATCAAATGGTAGGAGCAAGGACAAAACCCCTCATTGGAACACTGTTTCATTAAAAGAAAGAAGACATGACTTGCCCTATTTCCTCCTATGACATCTTTGCCCATCACAGAATGCTCCTGTGTGCACCACTGGACACTGAAGAGACCTGAAGAATGAGTTAGGTATGTTTACAGAGGCTGAGGGTTTTCTCTCTAAACACTAGAACTTTTAAGAAATTTTAGCTATTAAAAATAAACTACTGAAAAAATTTTCTATTCAGTACTGTTGTGGATGAGCAGAAAAACACATTCATCCATTCAATCCATATTAATGAGAGACAACAGGCTGTGTGAGGAAGTCAGCAAAGAACCCGCCACTCCAGGATTCAGAGCTCCAATTCTAGAGACCAGACACATGTGCTAAATCTGCAACCAGCAAGAGGACACAGCCTCACATAGCTGAGTAGGTTGTGGCGGGGGGCTGGAGGGTGGGGGTGGGGGTGTCCGTGATAGGTAGGGCCCAAAGTTGAGGAGATAAGTGACACCTGAATGGCAAGGCAGACAAGGCATTTTGGTAAGTACAAATTATCAAACAGATCAAATGTGAAAACAGGTAGCTAAAGGAAACGGATTCCCCTGGTTCTTTCATTTATTTAAATGATCCTAGAAAAAAAAATCATTTGTTCTAAAATCAATACAATGAAACTTCGCTGTGACTGCCCATGCAACAATCTGGTAAGGTCTCACCAAAGAGTTTCCAAAACCAAGGAGTTTTTACTTTTTAAAATGATCAGAACATTCAGTACTTAACACAAAAAAGTAGCAACCACTCAGCTGGCACCATTGTATCAAGTGTGAGTGTCAAATTCTTTATAGCTTCAAACTAACGACAAGGAGCTGCGATTTTTGTGTTTGTTTGTTTAAAAGACCAGCCGAGATTTTTCTTTTTGCTTGTTTAAGCTTCATTTAATTCAAGCTCCAATCTGCCCCTCTTTGATTGCATTTCCAAATCCTAAATAAAAGTGATAACTCTTTCTGCCAATTGTAACAAACTGCTGGTGCCAGTTATTGCTTTCTGGAAAAAAAAAAGGCAAAAAAATCTTTTAATACTTAGCTGACAGCTTTATCCAAAAAAGAGGAGAAAACCCTGGCCTTTCAAAACCATCCGATATATTTGTAACAACCTCTTTACTGAGTTCATGTATCTTCTTTATTGTTCTTCATAAACAGGCTATTGGATCTCTCTAGCTTGCAATGTGAAAAATGAAAGAATTTCCTCCCACCCATGCCTCTCTTCTCTCATAATTGTTTTGTTCTAAGAGGTAGGGGAGACCCGTATGAATGTCTCTGCTATTTTATTTTGTCCTCTCCAAGCCCATTCATGCTTTTCTCCAGGGCTTTTGACTCCTGTTCTGTTTCTGCCTGCACCTGAATCTGCTTACTGTTCTCTGCATCATATCCCACTCCATTGTTTAAGATTTCATTTCAGAGGGTGAGGGAAGACAGATAAGAATCAAGGTGTTCTGGAAACCTCTTTCCAGCATGCCCAAGCTGGGTAGGTTGGAGGTAGAGGTGCTTAAGTAGTGCTCACCCAGCATCACAGGGAACATTCTGGTCTGGTCTGGCAACATCCTCCCAATGGGTGAGCATTCGGCTGCTCCTCTTCTCTGTTCCTCCTGGAGGGCCTGGCCAGCTGAGCTCGCCCTTCTGAGGCATCAAAGGCTCCTTGCCACGCCGAGTTCCAACCTCTCAGTCCTCCTCATAAACCAGAAAGTCTTCCCAGCACAAGAACAGCTCTTGTCTGTGACAGATTTCACTGAGAGTGGGTAGAAGTGGCTTACTGAGAGAAGATGAAATTTTGTTAATGCAGTCAATTGCCTTGCAAATGTAGAGGATACATACTCAGGAAGATGCTATGGAAAAGAACCAAGAGGGGACAAAAACAAAGCTAGTTACTAACATGGTGTGCAATAAAGCAAGCATCTCAGACCTGAAGGCCTCTGCAAAAAGGCTGGGCAATGGTATAGTTTCACGTAAAGAATACCGTGGACACTTCTCCATCAGGTTGGGCTGCAACGATGCTGTGTAACAATAAACCCCAAAGCTCAGTGGCTTACAACATTCACTTCCTTTCAGTCACACGTTGACAGGTTGACCAGGATTGGCTGGACTTGGCTGGGCTTGCATTTAGTCTACTCTGTCTCTCCATCCTTGATCCATGATTATCCAAGGCAAAGTTATCGCATGGGGGAGGCAGGAGCACCAGAGGGTAAACACAAACATTCTGGGCCATGGTGTGCTCTCCCATCTGTGCTCTGGTCACACGGCTGGCCCAAAATGAATGAGACAAAGAGTTATGTAATCACGAAGAAGAAGAAAAAATGACAATTGAGGGAATTATTTGTTCAGTAGTAAACCAATATTAACCCAATGCTGGCATGGGGTGCTGTATGAGGAGGGAGGTGTCAGAGCCAGAGAGAACTGCTTTAGAGAGGCAAGAAGGAATGAGCCCTGTGGAGTAGAAATTGCCTACTCTTATAACCTCCCCCCAGTTTGTTGGAGACCCCTACAAAGATATTTCAAAATTTCTTTTAAATGTGTATTTCATGCAGAGATCACCTTTTAAATATCATCTAGTTCCACATCATTCCCAAAGGAAACTTCTAGCATGATCTCCAGTGATCACTTCCTTCACAGCACTTTACGCACACAAAATGAATCTTCTCCTAGCCCCTCAGGATCCCCAAGCCTTTCCTCCTCCAAGCAAAGGACTAATGCTGGGCTGCTTTTCTCCAAAGCATATGGTTTTGCGTCACCATTTCTTCCAGGCATATGCCATTTGTTATCACGTTGCTATGTTGCGAACCCAGATCTGCCAAGAGCATCAAGGGATAGATTATGTCTTACTCAGGTTAAACTGAAAGTCACGCAGAGTCAAGGACATCCTCATACATGTTGCTAAACTATTCATCAAGCCAGTGTTACTGGAACAACTGTCACATATCCACTACATGCTGGAGATACACAGGTAAATAAATCAGACACGATTCAGGCTCCCATAAAGACTATTTGCAGAGACATACAATAGGTAGAAAAGGCTAAAATACTGTGGGGGTGGGGGAGCTACTTCGAATACATGGCCAGAGAAGACCTAAGAGGTGACTTCTCAGCTGAGACCTAAAGCACAGCAAGGTGGCTCAACCAAGCAGGAGAGGGGAGGCACTGGGTGAGTGGAACCAGGACCCTGGAGGTTCAGAAAGTGGCAGGTCAGGCAAGCAGGGACAAAGAAGCACACGGAGAGAGGCGAGCAGTGTTGTGGGTGACTGTACAAGAGCCCAGCGCTTGTTCTAAGGAGAGCAGGAAGCCATTGGCCCCCTCGAAGCAGGCAAGAGTGTGGTGTCACTTGGATCCTCAGCAACATCTCGGCAATCCCTGTGCAGGTCTCTGTGCAGAGAAGGCCTAGCTGAAGAAGTGTACGTTCACATTCCCTTCAATGGGGTCACTGATCCAGCCTTTCAGCCAACAAGCAGTTTTCTTGCCAGAGTAAACACAGCATCCAACAGGAAGCACAACCTCATAGGGGTAGACAACAGCCCTGAGACAGACAGCCCTGTGGTACAGAAACTGCACAAATTTAGCAGAAGAATTTTACAAGCAGAGCCTTCAGGGACCTTGATTTTCAGAAGGAAACACTTCATCTCCCAAACTGGTCAACCCAACAGTTCAGGAACAGAGACTGGATGATGGGTAACAGGCACGCAGAGCCAAACCTTCAGGGAATCAAAAATGACAGCATCAGGCAATATGAAGCCTGAAAACACTCCTAGAATGTAGGTTTCTCCAAGGACAATTCCGTGTTCTGCTCTTGCCAGACCTCCTTACATGCCCTTCAAGACCACTGGCTTGGTAGGCTGGGTTATGCCAGGAGAGCACTGCCTCCACACTGCCCTTACCATCAGCTATATTAATATAATGGAAGAGTATTTCTGTATGTACGTTGCACAGAGTAAGCCCAAATGACAGGGAGAAAATGTGTGGAAGTCAGCAGTCACCAAAGCCCAGGCTTAGTGGCCAAGGATATCAAGGGTTCAGAAAAGGGAGGAACTTGGTGAGGCAAACTGAGAGAGGACTGTAGTATAGTAAAACCTCAGATGCTCCAGGCGGCCCTGGGAAAGCTCATCTCTCAGATACAGATAAGAGACGTTTCTGTGTGTGCAATACTGGGCATTGGACCCAGGGCCTTCACACTGAGATATATCTCCAGGCCACTTTTTATGTTTTATGTTGAACAGGGTCTCAGTCAACCTGCAAAATTAACCAGGTTGGGCTCAAACTTGGGATCCTTCTGCCTCAGCCTCCCAGAGGACTGGAATTAAATTTTCAGATAATATCTGTATAAAGATATAGGCATAGATTAAGGTATACAGAAACAGACACACATGCACACATAAATACAGATAGCTGTGGATAGAAATGATATCTATATGTTGATCTGATACAGATGTAGATCTTTTCTAGGAGGTGTCCTTTTTTTCAGTGAGTTGCCTGCCTTGAAGAGTAACGGACTCTGGGGACTCTAGTCATGATCAGGAACCTTGCAGAGGGACAGGCCTAGGTTTCCAGAGGGTCGATATAGGGAGAGCCCTGCACAGTGAAAGGACACTTGATATCACCCCCTACCCTTTTTTGCCTCTTCTCTTATTCATCCTCAGAGTGGCTCTGTCATTCCTTCAAGTCGTGGCCTTTCTCTTCCTGACTTCAGCCTCCTGCCCTAATCTGAAAGACACATAGACTTCTGGGAAATCAAACCCAAATACCAAGAAGTCAAGTTTTACATCAATATCTATGCTGTAAGTCTACCTTTAAAATATATGTTAATATAATAGAAAAGTATTTTTATATGTACATTGCACAGGGTGGGGAAATGTTAGCAGATCTTTATCTTAATCATTTATATTGATGGGGACCTTTTATATTAGACACTGTACAGAGCTCAGTGTCCAAATTCTATTAATTTAATGCAACCGATTTAATTTTCTTTCTTCTCTTTTTTGGAAAACCAGTATTATCTCATTTTTTAAAATGAACATATAGTGATGATGTGTCCAAAAGAACCAGCTTCAGAGTCACGCCTCTCGGCCTCAGGCAGGCTCCCCACCACCTGCTCACCTATCTCTTTGACTCTCCCATTCCAGCGAGGAGCCTGGTTTAAGGGCCAAGCTTTACGATACTCCAGTATTGGGATCTGAGGTTTCTGTTTCCCCTTCCTGGTCCAACACCAGCTAGACAGAAATCAGAAACAAGCACATGGTATCTGAGCCTGCTGGTGACTGAATAAACCAGAGGGCCCACAAACCAGCTCCCAACATATTATCTATCAGCTACAGATTCTCATTCAACTTGTACACAAGCCATAACTTGGTAAAGTATAGCTCTTTTTTTTTTTCAGGATCTCACTCTGTAGTCCAGGCCTGTCCTGAACTCACTATGTAGGCTCAAACATACGACAATTCTCCTGCCTCAGTATCCTGAGTGCTAGGATTACAAGCATATGCCAATATGCCCAGCTTATGTGATGCTGGGGGACCGGATTCAGGGCCTTCTGCTTGCTAGGCAAGCACTCTAGCTACTGAGCTATGTCTCCAGACCCCAAAGTATAGTTCTTTTGGTGTTAATAGCCCTGGGCTTTGAATCTCAGCAACCATCAGTTCTTTTAATGTTAGCAGTCCTCCTTGCCACGCTAAGCAGGCAGCTATTGGTAAGCCTTGAAAGCTCTTTAGCCACCACAAATGGAAACTACCAGAGATGCTGGATCCTGACAATTCTCCACTGCTCTCCATCTTTCTCTGCTGCTAGCCACCTTCCATACTATCAGCCGGGGCTGCTGGCCACTTTTGGCACCAGTGACCTTTGATGTTACCCGCTTCTAGTGTTATCAGCTCAGCATGTTCTACTTGAGATAGAAACCATGAATTGGCAAAAAAAAAAAAATGTCATTTGGATGATGCTTTCTTACTATTTATCATGCAGCATAAGTGGGAACAGTACAGGAGCTAATGTTATGGGAAAGTTGCCTATAAAGAAAAAAGGCAGGTTCACGTACGTATGCAGTGTTTGGCTATGGGTCGGGAAGTGGCCCCTAGTGTATCTAACTGAGGAAGGCTGCAGAGAGGCAGAGTCCTCTGCAACCAGTCCTAAAAGCAGAGTTTGCTGCCATGAATGCTAACATCTACCCGAGCAGCCATGAGGTGCCTGATGCAGCTGCACTGGCTGCAAGGCACTTGGGACAGCTGAGGAAAAATAAAAAGTGCCTCTCAGGGAACATCAGGCCTTTCTCTCCTGCCTCATCCTCAGCACTCAGATGATTCCCCCTGGATCCCCCACCCCAGGAATCCCCAGGACTGGGACTGGGCAGCTGCGCAGGGCCCCTCTTCTCACAGAGGTAATATGTCTCTTGGTTCACGCAGCACTGGAGAGGCAGCAAAGGAGGTAA
Source organism: Ctenodactylus gundi (assembly GCA_004027205.1). Taxonomy (NCBI): domain Eukaryota; kingdom Metazoa; phylum Chordata; class Mammalia; order Rodentia; family Ctenodactylidae; genus Ctenodactylus; species Ctenodactylus gundi. Next base: position 16,265 of record PVKB01000886.1, on the reverse strand, counting down.
ATGGAATTTCTGCTCAATGACTTGACGATAATAATAAATAAAACCTTTTCTCCAAAGACTCAAAATCTGTTGGCTCATTTCAATACACAAAATTATTCCTTTTAAAAATGCTCCCCACAGATGTGAAGTAAGTGGGGGATTAGTAATCATTAACCCCATTTTGCAGATGGGGAAATCAGGACCCAGCAGGAGACAGAGCTCATAATCACTGGCAGAGTAGGTGCCCTGGTTCCCTGGCCAGCACCCTTGAAGGAAAAGGGATGGTCACAGCAAGCAGAGGACCAGAGCTCAGTCCCTGGAGGTTCTAGATCCTCTAGGGCCACTGCACTTTAACCATATTCCTCCTCCAGTTCCAACTCCCTGAAGGCTAGCCTCACATCTCCTCTTCCTCCTTCTGTACTTTCAAGACCAAGCAGAGGGAAGGCAGGTCCCCATGGTGAGCATGCTCAGGGCAGGGTACCCCAAAGACCTCTGCCACTTGGTAGAGACTGATGACCTGGTCAGCTGATCTCCAGTATGGTAATGTCTCTGGCCCAGGCTCTGCTATTTGCCAGGAGAGCTCACCTGCCTGGGGAGGCTGCAAGTCCATCCTTCTCCTCTGTCTCTGACTGTCAGAGCTCCCAGCCTCCAGGTAACCATGGTAATCACCAACATTAACCACAGCAGTGACAGGAGCCTCAGCAGGCCCCTCTGACCTACTCCTGTTGCACATGGGCACTGTCTTCCTGCTGCTTCTGGGGGTGCTGTGGGCAGATACATAGGAACCAGCTGTGCCCTGCATGTGTCTGCCTGTGCCCAGTTACTGCAGAAGGAGGCCTACCCCCCTTGACCCAAGAGTTGATGTTGAAAGAAGAACATGGGTTTCCAGCTTTCTGCTACCTGTAGTGGGGTCTGAATCGGAAGAGGTCTAGGATGTGAGGATCTTAGTAGCCATGTCAGTGGGAACCCAGGAAGAAGGCCTGGTCTATGAATACTATGTTCATGTGTTTATCCCAGCCTCCAAGCTAAGCACCTCAGGATGCCAGCAAGGCCTGACTAGTTAGAACCTCTCATTCCAGGAAGTAAGATCAACCACAAGTCACCTGCTGCTTCCTTGACCTAATATCTACCAAGAAGTCACAGAAAAGTCCATTTTGACAAGTTATCGTGCTGATCTGTGGGCCCCTCATGCCTTCTATCAGTTCCATGCACCCCACATTCAAGTTTCAGGAACAGGCTCTCTCCCTGTTTCGTTTCTAACACCAGCAATACACCCTACCAGCCTTGCCTCACCTCATTCCTCTGCCCTTTTCCCCGCTATTAAGCAGGAAACTGCTTTTCCAGGATGGCAAAAAGGGGTTATTACTAATCCCCACTTATTTCACATGGCTAAGCCATTGTCCAGAACCCAGGCACCTGTCCACATCTGTAGCATCTCTCAGGAAGCACAGGCTGACAGGGAAAGACAGCTTTCCTTTACTGGAATCCTCGCCTGCTGATGCCAAGGGTTACACAGGCCTAAGACTGTTTCCCAAAATTCTGGTCTACAAACAGAGCTAAGCAAAATTTTGCCAAACAATGAAAAAGATTCCTGCATCCGGCTTCTTCTGAGAAATCTTTAAATGGAATGGGCAAAGGCTAAGGGAGTGAATTTCCCAGGAACCCCCAGAGCCCTGGCTTCAGCTCAACCTAGCTTGAGGCCCTCAGAGGCCAAAGCTGGTGATTGGAGAATGACGTGGTGCTCCCTCTAGTGGCAGATGATTTGCACAGAGCCTGTCATCTTGGCTGGAACCTGGCATGCCATCTCTCTGCAGCCAGGACCAAGCAGTCTGGCAGGGGGTAACAGCTCTGTACCTCCTCCTCTCAAGATGTTTTTAAACGACCCCCCCACACACCAGCCTCATAATCCAGCATTCCCAGCCAAGCCCCCTGCTCCAGGAGAGGCCACCATGCTGCTATCTATCCTGGTCAAACCAGTAGCCATTCAGGAAGCTTCCCCAAACCAAGCATTTCACAAAACATAGCCCTCTGAACCGCTTTGCCAAGACAAGTAGTGTCTTATTTTTCCAGCACCAGTCCCAGAAAATTTCCCAACCACCCACCATCCAGCTCTTGGTCTCTGATACCTACCTTACTGGGCAGATGATTGCTAAACCCCACCTCATTCCCCGGGGACACAGTCTTTTATGCATTTTTGCACCCCCAAGTCCCACACAGTAATTACCTTCAGTCACACAACAACAACAAAAAAAGTATTTGCTGTGACAAAAGATATTTCATCACACACAAACATCCACCGAAAATGCCCAGGAAAGCTATATTCTGCAGCGACCATGCACATCCCAGCACAAATCTTTCTCCACCCTGTCCCACCCCACCTAATCTTGCTTCCAGAGGAGGAAAGCAACATCTAATTCATCTCTGGGCCAAGGTTCCAGAAGAATCCTGGGAAATGATTTAAGTATGTGAGGTAGGGAGGGAGACAGAGAGAAGGAAGGCATAGGAGAGGGAGGATAGGTCTGTTATCCAAGTCTAATCAAAGCTGGCATTTCATACAAAGCCCCTCTCATTGCCTGTGCAGCCATGCTATCATCAGAGAGCCAGGGGGACTCTTACTTTAATTTAATAAATTAATTAATTTTAACAGCTTTATTGAAATATAATTCACATACCATTAGAATTCAACCATTGAAAACATAGTTCAATGGTTTTTAGTATATTCAGAAAGTTACACATCCATCACCACCATCAATTTTAGAACATTTTCCTTACCCCAAATAGAAACTCCACATCCATTAGCAGTCACTCCCCATTCCCTCTACAATCTGGAGGCCTGAGCAACCTGGAATTCATTTTTTGCCTTTATGCATTTGCTTATTCCAGACCCAGCATAAAATGGAACTATATAATAAGGGTACTTTTGTGGCTTTATTCACTTAATGTTTTCAGGGTTCACCTACACTGTAGTATGTATCTGTACTTTATTTTTATTGCCAAATAATATTCCATTGAAAGAACATATGTATATTATTTATCCACTCATCACTTGATAGACAATTGGGTTACTTCCAATTGTGTCTACTATGAATAATTTTATTTTTATATTAAGTGCCAAAAAATGATTCTTTCTGTGCTCTCAAAGAGTATATGAGACAGTCCACCATAAAATGATGGAGGCCTCATAAAAAATCTAAGACACTTTGCAGGACTCTGATGTTTAATTTTGAGCTCTCTCTGTGTTGCACACAGTGCTAGGTATTTGCTCATAACTTATCTATTCTTACCAGAAATTTTTGAGCCAAGTTTTGCATGACAATGAATCCAGTGTTTACCTTTAAGCTTCTTAGCAGCCAAAGCAAAAAAAAAAAAAAAAAAAAAAGAAGAAGTATAAGGAAATATGTGTTGCAAAGTTGCCCCATTGTTACCACTGTTGGGTTGGAAGCTCTCTTAAAATTAGGAGAGCAGGGCTTTTCTGTTTTCAATCAAGCCTCGTGTCTTTTCCTTGTCTGCTTGTTTTTCACCTTATGTCAAGTCAACCACTGAAATCACTGATATTATTTTCTAGGACATGTAGAGTCTACAGAGCACTTTCACACCATGATCTTCTTTAGTCCAGTATGGTAAATTAAGAAGTATGGCTAGCCCATTCTCTAAGTCTTCAGTGTCAACACAACACACGTCAGCACAGGTCAAATACAATGGACCCAGCAGGCCTGGGAATACCATGGTGGACAGTGATGTCTCTGCCCTCACAGAAATCACAGCCCAAGCTGGGAGCCTGGCCACACACATGTGGACAACTAAGAAATTTAAAAATGTGAGTGCTGTGGTGGAGAATACCAAAGTGAAAAGAGAACACACTGCCGTGGGGTGACCAGAAAAGTAAGTGGTCACTTTGGAGGTGACTCTAAGGGCGACCCCCTAAGAGGAGCCAGCCATGGGATCAGAGGGAGGATGGTACTCACAGCAGAGGGAATGGCGTGAGTAAAAACTTCTGGTTGAGAAAAGAGGCTACTGTGGCCCAGGAACAGAAGAAAGCCACTGAGGTGAGAATGTGGGGAAAGGGCGGAAGCACAAGAGGGTCACAGAGGCAGGGCCTTTGGGATCACAGTAAGGTGTTCAGATTTGATTCTAAGACCCACAGAAATTCATACAGGTTTTGGCAAAGAGAGTAATGAACGAAGTTGATTTCAGTTTTAAGAAAACTGCTGTGTGGACAATGAATCAGAAAGCACAAAGAAAGAGACAAGGTAGAGACCTCGGCCAGGGCTGCGGGGGGCAAGGTAGAGAGAACTGAGGAGATGAGACGGGTATTCTGGAAGTAAAACCAACAGGACTCGTTGATAAATTAGTTGTGTGGCCAAAGGAAGGCAAAAAAGAAGAGTGAAGAATCCAGGATGCTCCTTGGTTTTGGCTTATGGGACCAGGTAAATGATAGAGCCACCTACTGGGTAAAAGGAGTAGAAAAGGGACACTGCAGGAAACCACCCAGGGCTCTTAGTAGAGACATATTTGGATTAAGATGCTCATGTAACATCCACACAGAGGTGCAGATTAGCACTCTGCAGGGAAGCCCTCATGGAGAGGCCACCTGAGGACCATCAGGACAGAGGTGGCATTTGTAGCTTGAGTACAGAGAAGATCCCAAGGCGAGATCTTTGAAGTCTCTGAAGCTTTTTCATTGAATTTGTGCCTCCAGGTGCCAAAACAATAAGCCAGCTAGCTCTGTCCACTTAGAAAGGGAAGAATTCACAGATGAGCCTGACTGTTTGGAGCCATGTAAATTAGGCAGTTTGAGCAACTTGCTCTCCAGCCAGTCATGGGTTGCTTCAATGTGTGTCTACATGAATCCACAAAACATTCACAGCCCCTGACCAGATGATAACAAAGAAGGAGACCTGGGCAGCCAGCCCGACTTCAGACAGCAAGTAGGCCAGCCCCCAACATGGGAGAAAGTGTTCCTATCAGCGATTAGATTGCATATCAACAGGTTACCATGGCAGCAGAAAAGTTGTTAAGGCACCACCATTATCAACCAGCAATGCAGATTGGTGTGACCCACTAGGGATTCTGAGAAGCCAGAGTCTGAGAGGCTACATGCGACCAAGGAAGCACTTCCAGCCCCACACACGCCTGTCATCAGCATCACCGTGGTTGTCACCATCAATCATTCTGCTAATAAGGAAAGGCTTGTTTGGACTCAAAAAAAAAAAAACCTATAGAAAAAAAATTCCAGTTTTTATTTTTCTGAAAAATCATCATTCACCAAAGAATTTGCTCTGAGTCTACTGAGGAAAGATCGTATAGTGCTCTATTTCTGAGACATGATCATATTCTTTTCTTGAATTTAGCAGAAATCCTGTGTGAAAATGATCTGTTCACAAGCAGGGTGACTCAGCCTCTTCTCTGGGCCCCAGAGGCCCTGCCATGGAGGGAGGGTGGGCGGCAAACACAAGCAACGCCAGGAGAGGAGGAATCCGCCAGCTTCTGCTCCTGTTCAGCTCTGTGCAATCATTTCTGAATGATGAGGGTGATTCAGATATAAACGAACTAGTGTCAGTTGGGTTTTAGTTTATGGAGGGAAGGAAGATGTCATCCATCACCCTGCTGTCAGAGTTATTGATCGTGATGATGGGATGAGGACCCGAAGTGGACGACAAGAGAACAGAGAGGCGAGGGGTACCTGGGCCTCATCTCAAGGAAGAGAAAGAGCCATAGAGGCTGAAGCAAGGGCACGCCAGGGAGCTGTAGGGCCAGCTGTGCCTGCCGAAGGCCATCTCCTTCCACACCCAGCCCGGTCAACACGTGGAAGAGACAGATGGACTCACGCAAGGCAATAAGGATAGCCACAGCAGGGGTGGGGGTGGGAGGAAGGGACTGAAGCTAAGAGGATCTTAAGAGGATTCTGAGAAAGAAGAGAGTGTGGTTTCCACCACCAGAGATAGGGCCTGAACACAGCTCCACAGTGGAGAGGCAGAGGTGTATACGGAGGCAGAAGGGACACCAGCATAGGTAGCAAGATGGCGGAAGGAAGGGGAAGCAGCAGGCAGATCCATGAGCAGATCACCAAGAGAAGAGGAGGTATCTGTACTCAGGGACCTGATCTGACCAGAAGCCACCAACCTATACCTTTCCATTCTGCCATCTCCTAGTAGCCTCTCAATAAGATGGCCTGAGCTCTGTCCTGATTCCACATTCCTTCTTCCAACATCGTTGAGTGGCCACAGACCAGCTAACTTATGTTGTAATGCAATTTGTCAGAGTTCCTGCCCCCTCATATGCCAAGTGTAAGGCACAAAGACATTGGTGGACCAAAAGGAGGGTGGCTTAACAAATGTATTCCTGCCCCAAAATAAAACATAAGCCTTCTCTCCATTCCTAATCCAGTCTCGCCTGAAAGCTAGGTCTTATAAAGCCATGGCATTCATACTAACCACTATTTGTTTTATTTTAAAAGACGGAGTATACAAATTACAGAGCATCGATAGCTTCCATGTTGTATTTTTACTGAAGATTAGGCCCCGAATTTACAAAAAAAAAAAAAAAAAAAACCTGTTATTCTATTTAAAAATAAAGCTGAACATACAGGGTTAAATTTAGTATATCCTTGTTTGAGTGCATGTAAAGGAACACTTAGAAATTAAGATAGTAGACATGAGCACTCATCCACTCACCAAAATTCTACTTAGAGACTCACTAGCCCAGCTTCAGCAAATATTTCTAAATGGGCAGTACCCATTAGGAAGCTGAGGCTGGAAGGGTAGATGGAGGCCTGGAGGCCACGCATAAGTCTTGGCTCCAAGGTTTGCTACAGACATGTGGGGACAGGAAAAAGACTTAGCCAGCTGGAGTGGGGCTGCAGGGAACTCATTCAAAGACAGTGACTGAATCCAACGGCTTGTCAATCATCGCTGCCATTGATGATATAAAGTAGTATGATACTTAGGCAAAAGCATGTAAAAAATGGAATTACATTTGGGTATTGTAATTTCACTGATCCACTTTCTTTTTTTCTTTCTTTTCTTCTGCACAGCTTCTGTCAAGGTAGACTTAAGAGCTTGTTGCCCATTGAGACCGTTCATCTCAATATGTCAACTTCCTTGGATTAAGAGACACACAAAAGACTGGTGAGCATGCTCCTGTCTGTGTCTGGGTGGGCCACGTAAGTACAACCTCCCTCGGGAAACGTGTGTGCTCCCTCACCCATTCCTCCCTGTCACTGTTTTCCGTTCTACTTCCAGGCCACAGCTAACTGTGCAGCTTCAGCCGAGTATAGACTGAAAACGTGGGACCATTAAGCTTTTCCTCTTTTAAGATGTATCTGTTGGGTACTGTATCTAGTGATGAAAAAGCTGACTACTAGTATACCCACTGAAGACACAAGAGGCCATCAAAGAAGGTCACAAAGCAAGGCAGCAGGATCTGACCTAAATATGCTCACAACTAACTGCAAAATGAAAGAGAATGTCTTTCTATTACTAGTACAGAATCCAGAAGAGAGAAATAAGTAAGATAAAGAAATGAAATATGAATTTTTGGCTCATTCTGGTGGCTACAACCTCTGGGAGTAGGAAAGAAATGGATGAGATCAGCCACACAAGTTCACAAGAAAATCCCAGTGCACAGCAGAGAATTCCTGACTTCTCAGCCATACCAGAAAAACCATTCCCAGGAAAATCAGGGGGTCCTCATCTACTGGGAAAGGTGTTCAATGTTCTACAAGGTGGTAAGTTAGAAATAGCTGAGGGCGTTTTCTAGGTGGCCAAGGTGCCACCACCTCCTCGCCTTCTCCCATACTAAGAGTGCCACATAGAAAAGGAAAGCTACCTCAGGCCAAGACCCAGAATCATCATATCAGCCGAGGCAAAAAAAAAAAAAAAAAAAAAAAAAAAAAAAAAAAAAAAAAAAAAAAAAAAAAAAAAAAA